>JANUYF010000011.1:18757507-18762507 GCA_026167975.1 Phrynosoma blainvillii | reverse complement strand
TCCGCCGGCCTCTGGTAGACCGGGGCCGCCCGACCGGCGGAGTCGCGCTCTGTGCTGCCGGTCTACCGGGCGGGAGGCGGCAGGCCTGCAGCCAGCGAAGGGAAAGGAGGAGACCTCCTTCCTCCCCCGTGGGTCTGTCCCGACGGGCCGCATCTTCCGGAGGGGCCCCGGTCTACCGGACCTTCCAGGCGAGGGTCCCCGGTCTACCCGACCCTCCTCCAGCCGAGGGTCCCCGGTCTACCCGACCCTCCTCGTCTGGCGGAGGGGCCCCGGTCTACCCGCTCCTCCTCCTCCAGCTGAGGGTCCCCAATCTCCCTGACCCTCCTCCTCCAGCTAAGGGGCTCCGGTCTCCCATTTCCCCCCTCCCCCCCCCCCATGTTGGGGAGGGGATTCTGGTTTCCCAGTCTCTCAACGTCAGCGGAGGGGCCCCCGGTCTCCCCGACCCTCCTCCGTCAGCGGAGGGCTCCCGGTCTACCCACCATCCTCCTCCTCCTCCTCCTCCAGCGGAGGGGCCCCGGTCTACCTCACCCTCCACCACCACCACCACCACCTCCTCCTCCTCCTCCTCCTCCTCCTCTTCCTCCTCCTCCTCCTCCTCCTCCTCCTTAGTGCAGCGGAGGGGCCCCAGTCTACCCGACCCTCCTCTTCCTCTCCTCCAGCTGAGGGTGCCCGGTCTCCCCATCCCTCCTCCTCCAGCGAAGGGGCCCCAGTCTACCGGTTTCCCCCTCCTCTTCCAGTGGAGGGGTTTCCGGTCTCCCCGTCCGTCTGCCGTCGGCGGAGGGTCCCCGGTCTCCCTGACCCTCCTCCTCCTCCTCCTCCTCCTCCTCCTCCTCCTGGTCCAGCGGAGGTGCCCCGGTCTACCCGCTCCTCCTTTTCCTCCTCCTCCTCCTCCTCCTCCAGCTGAGGGTCCCCGGTCTCCCCGACCCTCCTCCTCCTCCTCCTTCCTCCAGCAGAGGGTCCCCGGTCTACCTGACACTCCTCCTCCTCCTCCTCCTCCTCCTCCTCCTCGTCCAGCGGAGGAGCCCCAGTCTCCCCGACCCTCCTCCTCCAGCGAAGGGGCTCCTGTCTACCGGATCCCCCCCATCCTCTTCCAGGGGAGGGGATTCGGGTCTACCTGTCCCTCCGATGTCAGCGGAGGGTCCCCGGTCTACCTGACCCTCCTCCTCCTTGGTCCAGCGGAGGTGCCCCGGTCTGCCCGCTCCTCCTTGTCCTCCTGCTCCTCCTCCTCTCCTCCAGCGGAGGGTCCCCGGTCTACCTTACCCTCCTCCTCCTCCTCCTTCCTCCAGCTGAGGGTCCCCGGTCTCCCCGACCCTCCTCCTCCTCCAACGAAGGGGCTACTGTCTACCGGTTTCCCCCCCCCCCAAACTCTTCCAGGGGAGGGGATTCGGGTCTCCCTGTCCCCCCCCCCATGTCAGCGGAGGGTCCCCGGTCTACCTGACCCTCCTCCTCCTCCTCCTCCTCCTCCTCCTCCTCCTTGGTCCAGCGGAGGTGCCCCGGTCTGCCCGCTCCTCCTTGTCCTCCTGCTCCTCCTCCTCCTCCTCCTTCCTCCAGCTGAGGGTCCCCGGTCTACCCGACCCTCCTCCTCCTCCTCCTCCTCCTGGTCCAGCGGAGGTGCCCCGGTCTACCCGCTCCTCCTCTTCCTCCCCCTCCTCCTCCTCTTCCTCTCCTCCAGCTGAAGGTCCCCAGTCTCCCCGTCCCTCTGCCGGGCAAAGAGGATTGCTGGAAGCGTGGGGCCTCTAAGGAAGAGGCCGGAAGGTTGAAGCTCGAGGCACGTGCCGAGGCGAGCGGCAGGCGAGGTTTGTGGCACGTCTTGACCCCGATGCTTTAGCGGAGGTGGCTGGTGAACCTCAATCTCACAGCCCGAGACGCTGGGCGAGAGGCCTCCTGGTACAGAGACGAGGTCCCTGGAATGCAGCGGGCAGGGCGGCGGTGGGATCCTCCACAGGCCAATCGTAAGAACGACAGCCCTGAGAGGTCATGGAGATCCCGCCGTTAGCCGAGGCTATCGAGGCAGCTTACAATTTAAAAATGCGATCCCGTACAATACGAAGGACAGATCACACACACACACGCACACAGAGCCCCTTCCATCAAAATATATATTCGATTCATAACGACCTTAAAATTTAACTGAAAACCAAACGACCAAGGGAGACGGGGCGCTCCGAACATCGAGGAGCGATCTAACGGCGGGGCAGAGATTGCAGAAGGCCTGCCCCGTGGATCTTTTCCCTCCTCGCTCAGGCAGGTTTAGGCTTTCGAGAAGCGTCCGAGAGAAGGTCCGCTTTGAGTTTCTCGGTCTGTCCGTGGTCGTTCCCCGAGTGCGAGGTCTTCGTGACGACGGCAAAGAGGGGAAACGGGACCGCCTTTTACGGGGGGGGGGGCGGGGATGTTCGGACCGAGTGCCTAGAACCTCCAGAGAAAGGACAACGAGGCGGGGGAGGGAGGGAGGGAGGGAGGAAACCCTCTCGAGAGCGGGAAGGGAAAGGGGAGGCGCCTCGGTTTCTTCCGACCCGCTCCGCTGGCCCTAACCTAACAACCGGGTGACCGACCCCTTACGCACGGTAGGTGTGTCTCCACAGCCAGCGACTCGAAGGGGCGGCCGGCCGGGAAAGGCTCGGGTCGACGGGAAAGGAGGGAGGGGAGGGGAGGGAAACCCCTCGGAAAGGCCACCCGGCGACGGCCGCCCCCGGAGCCGACGTGGGAAGGAGGCGGCGGAAAGACCCAAAGAGCCGTCGGCTGGCCTCGAGCGAGTGAGGGGACCCGCCGTGCCCGAGGGGAAGGGCGTCGGGAGAAAGGAGAGGCAGGGGGGCTCGGGTCTACCCATCGGAGGACATAGCCCGGAAGTCCCGAAGGGGGTGAATCCGCCGAACGAAGCCGGGAAGGAGTTCCAGGAGGGCGGCCTTTCTTCGCCTCAGACCCCGGTCTCTGCGCACGGACCTCCTCGGAACCCCTGAGGTTCGGGGACCCCCCTGCAGGTATTATAGGAGGCTGGCGGTCTGTTCCCGCTCCTGTGGAGCGGGGACTCTGGGGGTCCCCCGGTCCACACCTCCGGCCCTCCTCCCCCTCCATCGAACCCGCGGGGCCCCCGGTCTACCCGGAAAGGTCCGAACGAACGAACGAAGGGGGGGCGGGGGGGGGGTCCGCCGGCCTCGCCCCAAGGGGGCAGGCCCAGGGACTAAGATAGAAATTCCCCTAACAGCCCAGCCCGCCAGTTTTTCGGGGGTCCCGATCAACCGGTCGAAAAGGGGCCCCCGTGCCCGGGAGACCCCGATCTACCAAAGCGGGGGAGAGGGCCCCGGTCTCCCAGGTGCTCTTTCGCAGGGGCCCGTGGTAGGGCTTCCAGGGGGGATCGGAGCGGTAGACCGGGATCCCCCGATGGACCCTGAGCTCCAGGGTCTTACGCCTGTGGACCTGGGCTCCCCCGCTTTAAACGGGCGGCGCCGATGGATGTCAGGTAGACCGGGGGCTCCCTTTCCAAGAGCGAGAGTGAAGGTGGCTGGCGGAGGGGGATCCCCCCGGTCTTCAGCTCAGCCGAAAGGGGCGATCCCGGAGGCCCCGGTCTACCTTCAGGAGTCCCCGATCATACTGCATGGCCCAGCGATCCGGGAGGCCCCGGTCTACCTCCGGGAGTCCCCGATCTACCTGATCGCCAAAAAGGGCGATTCGAGGGGCCCCGGTCTACTTTCGGGCGTCACTGAGGCGAGCGATCCCAGAGGCCCCGGTCTACCTCCGGGAGTCCCCGATCATAATGCATGGCCGAGCGATCCGAGAGGCCCCGGTCTACCAACGGGAGTCCCCGATCTACCTCATCGCCAACAGGGGCGATCGATCCGAGAGGCCCCGGTCTACCTTCGGGAGTCCCCGATCACACCGCATGGCCGAGCGATCCGAGAGGCCCCGGTCTACCTCCGGAAGTCCCCGATCTACCTCATCGCCAACAGGGGCGATCCGAGAGGCCCCGGTCTACCTCCGGGAGTCCCCGATCATAATGCATGGCCGAGCGATCCGAGAGGCCCCGGTCTACCAACGGGAGTCCCCGATCTACCTCATCGCCAACAGGGGCGATCGATCCGAGAGGCCCCGGTCTACCTTCGGGAGTCCCCGGTCACACCGCATGGCCGAGCGATCCGAGAGGCCCCGGTCTACCTCCGGAAGTCCCCGATCTACCTCATCGCCAACAGGGGCGATCCGAGAGGCCCCGGTCTACCTCCGGGAGTCCCCGATCATAATGCATGGCCGAGCGATCCGAGAGGCCCCAGTCTACCAACGGGAGTCCCCGATCTACATCATCGCCAACAGGGGCGATCGATCCGAGAGGCCCCGGTCTACCTTCGGGAGTCCCCGATCACACCGCATGGCCGAGCGATCCGAGAGGCCCCGGTCTACCTCCGGAAGTCCCCGATCTACCTCATCGCCAACAGGGGCGATCCGAGAGGCCCCGGTCTACCTCCGGGAGTCCCCGATCATAATGCATGGCCGAGCGATCCGAGAGGCCCCGGTCTACCTTCGGGAGTCCCCGATCACACCGCATGGCCGAGCGATCCCAGAGGCCCCGGTCTACCTTTGGGAGTCCCCACGCGGGCAATCCGAGAGGCCCCGGTCTACCTTCGGGGGCCCCCGGTCTACCGCAGCGCCGAGGCAGGCGATCCGGGAGGCCCCAGTCTATCTTCGGGAGGCCCCAATCTACCCCATGGCCGAGGCGAGCGATCCCGGAGGTCCCGGTCTCCCTTTGGGAGTCCCCGATCACACCGCATGGCCGAGCGATCCGAGAGGCCCCGGTCTACCACGCGGTGTCCCCGATCATAATGCATGGCCGAGCGATCCGAGAGGCCCCGGTCTACCAACGGGAGTCCCCGATCTACCTCATCACCAACAGGGGCGATCGATCCGAGAGGCCCCGGTCTACCTTCGGGAGTCCCCGGTCACACCGCATGGCCGAGCGATCCGAGAGGCCCCGGTCTACCTCCGGAAGTCCCCGATCTACCTCATCGCCAACA
>JANUYF010000011.1:18747507-18752507 GCA_026167975.1 Phrynosoma blainvillii | reverse complement strand
CTCGGGCATGCGGTAGATCGGGGACGCCCAAAAGTAGACCGGGGCCCCCCGGATTGGCGATAAGGTAGATCGGGGACACCGGGTGGTAGACCGGGGCCTCTGGGATCGCTCGGCCATGCGGTGTGATCGGGGACTCCCAAAGGGAGACCGGGACCTCCGGGATTGCTCGCCTCGGCCATGGGGTAGATTGGGGCCTCCCGAAGGTAGACTGGGGCCTCCCAGATCGCCTGCCTCGGCGATGTGGTAGACCGGGGACCCCCGAAGGTAGACCGGGGCTTCTCGGATTGCCCGCGTGGGGACTCCCAAAGGTAGACCGGGGCCTCTGGGATCGCTCGGCCATGCGGTGTGATCGGGGACTCCCGAAGGTAGACCGGGGCCTCTCGGATCACCCCTGTTGGCGATGAGGTAGATCGGGGACTTCCGGAGGTAGACCGGGGCCTCTCGGATCGCTCGGCCATGCGGTGTGATCGGGGACTCCCGAAGGTAGACCGGGGCCTCTCGGATCGATCGCCCCTGTTGGCGATGAGGTAGATCGGGGACTCCCGTTGGTAGACCGGGGCCTCTCAGATCGCTCGGCCATGCATTATGATCGGGGACTCCCGGAGGTAGACCGGGGCCTCTGGGATCGCTCGCCTCAGGGACGCCCGAAAGTAGACCGGGGCCCCTCGGATCGCCCTTTTTGGCGATCAGGTAGATCGGGGACTCCCGGAGGTAGACCGGGGCCTCCCGGATCGCTGGGCCATGCAGTATGATCGGGGACTCCCGAAGGTAGACCGGGGCCTCCGGGATCGCCCCTTTCGGCTGAGCTGAAGACCGGGGGGATCCCCCTCCGCCAGCCACCTTCACTCTCGCTCTTGGAAAGGGAGCCCCCGGTCTACCTGACATCCATCCGCGCCGCCCGTTTAAAGCGGGGGAGCCCAGGTCCACAGGCGTAAGACCCTGGAGCTCAGGGTCCATCGGGGGATCCCGGTCTACCGCTCCGATCCCCCCTGGAAGCCCTACCACGGGCCCCTGCGAAAGAGCACCTGGGAGACCGGGGCCCTCTCCCCCGCTTTGGTAGATCGGGGTCTCCTGGGCACGGGGGCCCCTTTTCGACCGGTTGATCGGGACCCCCGAAAAACTGGCGGGCTGGGCTGTTAGGGAAATTTCTATCTTAGTCCCTGGGCCTGCCCCCTTGGGGCGAGGCCGGCGGACCCCCCCCCCCGCCCCCCCTTCGTTCGTTCGGACCTTTCCGGGTAGACCGGGGGCCCCGCGGGTTCGATGGAGGGGGAGGAGGGCCGGAGGTGTGGACCGGGGGACCCCCAGAGTCCCCGCTCCACAGGAGCGGGAACAGACCGCCAGCCTCCTATAATACCTGCAGGGGGGTCCCCGAACCTCAGGGGTTCCGAGGAGGTCCGTGCGCAGAGACCGGGGTCTGAGGCGAAGAAAGGCCGCCCTCCTGGAACTCCTTCCCGGCTTCGTTCGGCGGATTCACCCCCTTCGGGACTTCCGGGCTATGTCCTCCGATGGGTAGACCCGAGCCCCCCTGCCTCTCCTTTCTCCCGACGCCCTTCCCCTCGGGCACGGCGGGTCCCCTCACTCGCTCGAGGCCAGCCGACGGCTCTTTGGGTCTTTCCGCCGCCTCCTTCCCACGTCGGCTCCGGGGGCGGCCGTCGCCGGGTGGCCTTTCCGAGGGGTTTCCCTCCCCTCCCCTCCCTCCTTTCCCGTCGACCCGAGCCTTTCCCGGCCGGCCGCCCCTTCGAGTCGCTGGCTGTGGAGACACACCTACCGTGCGTAAGGGGTCGGTCACCCGGTCGTTAGGTTAGGGCCAGCGGAGCGGGTCGGAAGAAACCGAGGCGCCTCCCCTTTCCCTTCCCGCTCTCGAGAGGGTTTCCTCCCTCCCTCCCTCCCCCGCCTCGTTGTCCTTTCTCTGGAGGTTCTAGGCACTCGGTCCGAACATCCCCGCCCCCCCCCCCCGTAAAAGGCGGTCCCGTTTCCCCTCTTTGCCGTCGTCACGAAGACCTCGCACTCGGGGAACGACCACGGACAGACCGAGAAACTCAAAGCGGACCTTCTCTCGGACGCTTCTCGAAAGCCTAAACCTGCCTGAGCGAGGAGGGAAAAGATCCACGAGGCAGGCCTTCTGCAATCTCTGCCCCGCCGTTAGATCGCTCCTCGATGTTCGGAGCGCCCCGTCTCCCTTGGTCGTTTGGTTTTCAGTTAAATTTTAAGGTCGTTATGAATCGAATATATATTTTGATGGAAGGGGCTCTGTGTGCGTGTGTGTGTGTGATCTGTCCTTCGTATTGTACGGGATCGCATTTTTAAATTGTAAGCTGCCTCGATAGCCTCGGCTAACGGCGGGATCTCCATGACCTCTCAGGGCTGTCGTTCTTACGATTGACCTGTGGAGGATCCCACCGCCGCCCTGCCCGCTGCATTCCAGGGACCTCGTCTCTGTACCAGGAGGCCTCTCGCCCAGCGTCTCGGGCTGTGAGATTGAGGTTCACCAGCCACCTCCGCTAAAGCATCGGGGTCAAGACGTGCCACAAACCTCGCCCGCCGCTCGCCTCGGCACGTGCCTCGAGCTTCAACCTTCCGGCCTCTTCCTTAGAGGCCCCACGCTTCCAGCAATCCTCTTTGCCCGGCAGAGGGACGGGGAGACTGGGGACCTTCAGCTGGAGGAGAGGAAGAGGAGGAGGAGGGGGAGGAAGAGGAGGAGCGGGTAGACCGGGGCACCTCCGCTGGACCAGGAGGAGGAGGAGGAGGAGGAGGAGGAGGAGGGTCGGGTAGACCGGGGACCCTCAGCTGGAGGAAGGAGGAGGAGGAGGAGGAGCAGGAGGACAAGGAGGAGCGGGCAGACCGGGGCACCTCCGCTGGACCAAGGAGGAGGAGGAGGAGGAGGAGGAGGAGGAGGAGGGTCAGGTAGACCGGGGACCCTCCGCTGACATGGGGGGGGGGGACAGGGAGACCCGAATCCCCTCCCCTGGAAGAGTTTGGGGGGGGGGAAACCGGTAGACAGTAGCCCCTTCGTTGGAGGAGGAGGAGGGTCGGGGAGACCGGGGACCCTCAGCTGGAGGAAGGAGGAGGAGGAGGAGGGTAAGGTAGACCGGGGACCCTCCGCTGGAGGAGAGGAGGAGGAGCAGGAGGACAAGGAGGAGCGGGCAGACCGGGGCACCTCCGCTGGACCAAGGAGGAGGAGGGTCAGGTAGACCGGGGACCCTCCGCTGACATGGAGGGACAGGTAGACCCGAATCCCCTCCCCTGGAAGAGGATGGGGGGGATCCGGTAGACAGGAGCCCCTTCGCTGGAGGAGGAGGGTCGGGGAGACTGGGGCTCCTCCGCTGGACGAGGAGGAGGAGGAGGAGGAGGAGGAGGAGGAGTGTCAGGTAGACCGGGGACCCTCTGCTGGAGGAAGGAGGAGGAGGAGGAGGAGGAGGGTCGGGTAGACCGGGGACCCTCAGCTGGAGGAGGAGGAGGAGGAGGAGGAAAAGGAGGAGCGGGTAGACCGTGGCACCTCCGCTGGACCAGGAGGAGGAGGAGGAGGAGGAGGAGGAGGAGGAGGGTCAGGGAGACCGGGGACCCTCCGCCGACGGCAGACGGACGGGGAGACCGGAAACCCCTCCACTGGAAGAGGAGGGGGAAACCGGTAGACTGGGGCCCCTTCGCTGGAGGAGGAGGGATGGGGAGACCGGGGACCCTCAGCTGGAGGAGAGGAAGAGGAGGGTCGGGTAGACTGGGGCCCCTCCGCTGCACTAAGGAGGAGGAGGAGGAGGAGGAGGAGGAGGAAGAGGAGGTGGTGGTGGTGGTGGTGGAGGGTGAGGTAGACCGGGGCCCCTCCGCTGGAGGAGGAGGAGGAGGAGGAGGAGGAGGAGGAGGAGGGTGGTGGGTAGACCGGGAGCCCTCCGCTGACGGAGGAGGGTCGGGGAGACCGGGGGCCCCTCCGCTGACGTTGAGAGACTGGGAAACCAGAATCCCCTCCCCAACATGGGGGGGGGGGGAGGGGGGAAACGGGAGACTGGAGCCCCTTAGCTGGAGGAGGAGGGTCAGGGAGATTGGGGACCCTCAGCTGGAGGAGGAGGAGCGGGTAGACCGGGGCCCCTCCGCCAGACGAGGAGGGTCGGGTAGACCGGGGACCCTCGGCTGGAGGAGGGTCGGGTAGACCGGGGACCCTCGCCTGGAAGGTCCGGTAGACCGGGGCCCCTCCGAAAGATGCGGCCCGTCGGGACAGACCCACGGGGGAGGAAGGAGGTCTCCTCCTTTCCCTTCGCTGGCTGCAGGCCTGCCGCCTCCCGCCCGGTAGACCGGGAGCACAGAGCACGACTCTGCCGGTCGGGCGGCCCCGGTCTACCAGAGGCCGGCGGAAGTCCTTACCGCCGCTAGGCGCGGGCCCAGGCCGGGAAAGGGTTCCAGGAGCCCGGCCGCTTTTCCGGATCGGGCCGGCGGGGGCGCTCGGTCGGGGACGTGAACCAGCCGGGCTCGGGACCGGCCGGGGGATTCACGGCGACGGGGGAAAATGCACCCGGAGAGTAAGAGGTAGAGGGCCCCCTGGCTATCAGCCACACTCCGACTCCAGCCCAGACCCGCCGGAGGAGGCAGGTGGGGCGTAACCGGCGGTTCCCTTCCTGCCCCTTCTCTTTCCCCCGTCGTCCTCGGACCGGTCTCGGACGGAAAAGCCCAGGGCTCTCGGAGGAGGCTGCCCCGCTCGGAACCAACCGCGCTCCGCGTCCAGGTGCAGACCCACCGGACGAGGCAGGCGTGGCGGACGCCGGGAGTGCGGCGGCGGCCCGTCCTCCCGTTAGCCGACAAAGAGAGACGGTTCGATGGGCCGGAGAGGGCCGCCCCAGAAGGACCAACCGCGCTCCGCGCCGAGGCGTAGACCCGCCGGGCGAGGCAGGCGTGGCGGACCCGGCTGGTGGCGGATGCCTCTCCGGTCATCGTGGCGGACAAGCCCCGGATTTTCACCTCGGCGGAGGCCGGCCGTGCGCCAGACGGCCCAAACGTGTCCACACCAAGGTGCT
>JANUYF010000011.1:18732507-18737507 GCA_026167975.1 Phrynosoma blainvillii | reverse complement strand
CCGGGATCGCTCGCCTTGGCCGTGCGGTAGATCGGGGACTCCCGAAAGAAGACCGGGGCCTCTGGGATCGCTCGGCCATGCGGTATGATCGGGGACTTCCGAAGGTAGATCGGGGCCTCTGGGATCGCTCGCCTCGGCCGTGCGGTAGATCGGGGCCTCCCGAAGGCAGACCGGGGCCTCTCGCATCGCTGAGCTCGCACGCCTCGGCCATGCGGTATGACCGGGGACTCCCGAAGGTAGACCGGGACCTCTGAGATCGCTCGCCTCGGCCGTGCGGTAGACCGGGACTCCCGAAGGTAGACCGGGGCCTCTGGGATCGCTCGCCTCGGCCGTGCGGTAGATCGGGGACTCCCGAAGGAAGACCGGGGCCTCTGGGATCGCTCGGCCATGCGGTATGATCGGGGACTCCCGAAGGTAGAACGGGGCCTCCGGGATCGCCCGCCCCGGCCGTGCGGAAGATCGGGGACTCCCCAAGGTAGACCGGGGCCTCCGGGATCGCTCGCCTTGGCCGTGCGGTAGATCGGGGACTCCCGAAAGAAGACCGGGGCCTCTGGGATCGCTCGGCCATGCGGTATGATCGGGGACTTCCGAAGGTAGATCGGGGCCTCTGGGATCGCTCGCCTCGGCCGTGCGGTAGATCGGGGCCTCCCGAAGGCAGACCGGGGCCTCTCGCATCGCTGAGCTCGCTCGCCTCGGCCATGCGGTATGACCGGGGACTCCCGAAGGTAGACCGGGACCTCTGGGATCGCTCGCCTCGGCCGTGCGGTAGACCGGGGACTCCCGAAGGTAGACCGGGGCCTCTGGGATCGCTCGCCTCGGCCGTGCGGTAGATCGGGGACTCCCGAAGGAAGACCGGGGCCTCTGGGATCGCTCGGCCATGCGGTATGATCGGGGACTCCCGAAGGTAGAACGGGGCCTCTGGGATCGCCCGCCCCGGCCGTGCGGTAGACCGGGGACTCCCGAAAGTAGACTGGGGCCTCTGGGATCGCTCGGCCATGCGGTATGATCGGAGACTCCCGAAGGTAGACCGGGGCCTCCGGGATCGCCCGCCCCGGCCGTGCAGTAGATCGGGGCCTCCTGAAGGTAGACCGGGGCCTCTCGCATCGCTGAGCTCGCTCGCCTCGGCCGTGCGGTAGACCGGGGACTCCCGAAGGCAGACCGGGGCCTCTGGGATCGCTCGGCCATGCGGTATGACCGGGGACTCCCGAAGGTAGACCGGGACCTCTGAGATCGCTGGCCTCGGCCGTGCGGTAGACCGGGGACTCCCGAAAGTAGACCGGGGCCTCTGGGATCGCTCGGCCATGCGGTATGATCGGGGACTCCCGAAGGTAGACCGGGGCCTCCGGGATCGCTCGCCTCGGCCATGCGGTAGATCGGGGACTCCCCAAGGTAGACCGGGACCTCGGCCATGCGGTAGATCGGGGCCTCCTGAAGGTAGACCGGGGCCTCTCGCATCCCTGAAGGCAGACCGGGGCCTCTGGGATCGCTCGGCCATGCGGTATGACCGGGGACTCCCGAAGGTAGACCGGGGCCTCTCGGATGCCGACCTGGACCGGGGGGGGGTGTCCCCCTCCACCAGGCACCTTCCACTCGCGTTGGAAAGGGAACCCCCGGTCTACTCGTTTAAAGTGGTGGAGCCCCGGTCAGAAGACCCTGGATCTCAGGTCGATCGGGGCCCTTGCGGAGTCAAGGAGATCGGGGGATCCCGGTCTACCGCACCGACCCCCCCCGGAAGCCGTACCGCGGGCCCCTGCGAAAGAGCGCCTGGGAGACCGGGGCCCTGTCTCCCCCGCCACGGTAGATCGGGGTCTCCTGGTTACGGGGGCCCCTTTCCCATCAGTTGATCGGGATCCCCGAAAAACTGGCAGGCTGGCCTATTGGGGGAACTTCTATCTTACTCCCCGGGCCTGCCCGGGGAGACCGGGGCACTTGACAGGAACCTCGGCCTCTTGGCCAGTGGCGTAAGGGGGCCCCCACGCCCTGGCGCCATGGGAGACCGGGACCCCCGACCGCACTTGGTCGACCTGAATGAACCGGGTAGACCGGGGCCTCTCCTCCCTAAGTTCGGAAGCTCGGCCTAGGTAGACCGGGGCCCCTGGGATCGCCCCTTTCGGCTGACCTGTAGCCCCCCTCTGCCAGCCACCTTCACTCTCGCTCTTGGAAAGGGAGCCCCCGGTCTACCCGACATCCGTCCGCGCCGCTCGTTTAAAGCGGGGGAGCCCAGGTCCACAGTCGGAAGACCCTGGAGCTCAGGGTCCATCGGGGGATCCCGGTCTACCGCTCCGATCCCCCCTGGAAGCCCTACCACGGGCCCCTGAGAAAGAGCACCTGGGAGACCGGGGCCCTCTCCCCCCCCTTTGGTAGATCGGGGTCTCCCGGGCACGGGGGCCCCTTTTCCCCCGGTTGATCGGGACCCCCGAAAAACTGGCAGGCTGGGCTGTTTGGGGACTTTCTATCTTAGTCCCTGGGCCTGCCCCCTCTTGGGGCGAGGCCGGCGGACCCCCCCCGCCCCCCCCCCCTTCGTCCCCCGTCGGTCGGACCTTTCCGGGTAGACCGGGGGCCCCGCGGGTTCGATGGAGGGGGAGGAGGGCCGGAGGTGTGGACCGAGGGACCCCCAGAGTCCCCGCTCCACGGGAGCGGGAACAGACCGCCAGCCTCCTATAATACCTGCAGGGGGGTCCCCGAACCTCAGGGGTTCCGAGGAGGTCCGTGCGCACAGACCGGGGTCTGGGACGAAGAAAGGCCGCCCTCCTGGAACTCCTTCCCGGCTTCAATCGGCGGATTCACCCCCTTCGGGACTTCCGGGCTATGTCCTCCGATGGGTAGACCCGAGCCCCCCTGCCTCTCCTTTCTCCCAGACGCCCTTCCCCTCGGGCACAGCGGGTCCCCCTCGCTCGCTCGAGGCCAGCCGACGGCTCTTTGGGTCTTTCCGCCGCCTCCTTCCCACGTCGGCTCCGGGGGCGGCCGTCGCCGGGTGGCCTTTCCGAGGGGTTTCTTCGAGTCGCTGGCTGTGGAGACACACCTACCGTGCGTAAGGGGTCGGTCACCCGGTCGTTAGGTTAGGGCCAGCGGAGCGGGTCGGAAGAAACCGAGGCGCCTCCCCTTTCCCTTCCCGCTCTCGAGAGGGTTTCCTCCCTCCCTCCCCCGCCTCGTTGTCCTTTCTCTGGAGGTTCTAGGCACTCGGTCCGAACATCCCCGCCCGCCCCCCCCCTCCGTAAAAGGCGGTCCCGTTTCCCCTCTTTGCCGTCGTCACGAAGACCTCGAACTCGGGGAACGACCACGGACAGACCGAGAAACTCAAAGCGGACCTTCTCTCGGACGCTTCTCGAAAGCCTAAACCTGCCTGAGCGACGAGGGAAAAGATCCACGGGGCAGGCCTTCTGCAATCTCTGCCCCGCCGTTAGATCGCTCCTCGATGTTCGGAGCGCCCTGTCTCACTGTCTCCCTTGGTCGTTTGGTTTTAAGTTAAATTTTAAGGTCGTTATGAATCGAATATATATTTTGAAGGAAGGGGCTCTGTGTGTGTGTGTGTGTGTGTGTGTGCGTGTGAGAGAGAGAGATCTGTCCTTCGTATTGTACGGGATCGCATTTTTTAATTGTAAGCTGCCTCGATAGCCTCGGCTAACGGCGGGATCACCATGACATCTTAGGGCTGTCGTTCTTACGATTGACCTGTGGAGGATCCCACCGCCGCCCTGCCCGCTGCATTCCAGGGACCTCGTCTCTGTACCAGGAGGCCTCTCGCCCAGCGTCTCGGGCTGTGAGATTGAGGTTCACCAGCCACCTCCGCTAAAGCATCGGGGTCAAGACCTGCCACAAACCTCGCCCGCCGCTCGCCTCGGCACGTGCCTCGAGCTTCAACCTTCCGGCCTCTTCCTTAGAGGCCCCACGCTTCCAGCAATCCTCTTTGCCCGGCAGAGGGTCGGGGAGACTGGGGACCTTCAGCTGGAGGAGGAGCAGGAGGGGGAGGGGGAGGGGGAGGGGGAGGAAAAGGAGGAGCGGGTAGACCGGGGCACCTCCGCTGGACCAGGAGGAGGAGGAGGAGGAGGAGGAGGGTCAGGGAGAACGGGGACCCTCCACTGACATCCGAGGGACAGGTAGACCGGAATCCCCTCCCCTGGAAGAGGATGGGGGGGGGGGAACCGGTAGACAGTAGCCCCTTCGTTGGAGGAGGAGGAGGAGGGTCGGGGAGACCGGGGACCCTCAGCTGGAGGAGAGGAGGAGGAGGAGGAGGAGGAGGGTCAGGTAGACCGGGGACCCTCCGCTGGAGGAAGGAGGAGGAGGAGGAGGAGGAGGAGGAGGAGGAGGGTCAGGGAGACCGGGGACCCTCCGCTGACATCGGAGGGACAGGTAGACCCGAATCCCCTCCCCTGGAAGAGGATGGGGGGGAAACCGGTAGACAGGAGCCCCTTCGCTGAAGGAGGAGGAGGAGGAGGAGGAGGAGGAGGAGGAGGAGGGTCGGGGAGAACGGGGACCCTCCGCTGACGTCAGAGGGACGGGTAGACCGGAAACCCCTCCGCTGGAAGAGGAGGGGGAATCCGGTAGACAGGAGCCCCTTCGCTGGAGGAGGAGGGTCGGGGAGACTGGGGCTCCTCCGCTGGACGAGGAGGAGGAGGAGGAGGAGGAGGAGGAGGAGTGTCAGGTAGACCGGGGACCCTCCGCTGGAGGAAGGAGGAGGAGGGTCGGGTAGACCGGGGACCCTCAGCTGGAGGAGGAGGAGGAGGAAAAGGAGGAGCGGGTAGACCGGGGCACCTCCGCTTGACCAGGAGGAGGAGGAGGAGGAGGAGGAGGGTCAGGGAGACCGGGGACCCTCCGCTGACGGCAGAGGGACGGGGAGACCGGAAACCCCTCCCCTGGAAGAGGAGGGGGAAACCAGTAGACAGGAGCCCCTTCGCTGGAGGAGGAGGGTCGGGGAGACCGGGGACCCTCAGCTGGAGGAGAGGAAGAGGAGGGTCAGGTAGACTGGGGCCCCTCCGCTGCACTAAGGAGGAGGGTCGGGT
>JANUYF010000011.1:18722507-18725007 GCA_026167975.1 Phrynosoma blainvillii | reverse complement strand
CTCCTCCTCCTCCTCCTCCTGGTCCAGCGGAGGTGCCCCGGTCTACCCGCTCCTCCTTTTCCTCCTCCTCCTCCTCCAGCTGAGGTTCCCCGGTCTACCCGACCCTCCTCCTCCTCCTTCCTCCAGCGGAGGGTCCCCGGTCTACCTGACACGCCTCCTCCTCCTCCTCCTCCTCCTCCTCCTCCTCCTCCTCTCGTCCAGCAGAGGAGCCCCAGTCTCCCCGACCCTCCTCCTCCAGCGAAGGGGCTCCTGTCTACCGGATTCCCCCTCCTCTTCCAGCGGAGGGGTTTCCGGTCTACCCGTCCCTCTGACGTCAGCGGAGGGTCCCCGTTCTCCCCGACCCTCCTCCTCCTCCTCCTTCAGCGAAGGGGCTCCTGTCTACCGGTTTCCCCCCCATCCTCTTCCAGGGGAGGGGATTCAGGTCTACCTGTCCCTCCGATGTCAGCGGAGGGTCCCCGGTCTCCCTGACCCCCCTCCTCCTCCTCCTCCTCCTCCTCCTCCCTCCAGCGGAGGGTCCCCGGTCTACCTGACCCTCCTCCTCCTCCTCCTCTCCTCCTGCTGAGGGTCCCCGGTCTCCCCGACCCTCCTCCTCCTCCAACGAAGGGGCTACTGTCTACCGGTTCCCCCCCCCATCCTCTTCCAGGGGAGGGGATTCCAGTCTACCTGTCCCTCGGATGTCAGTGGAGGTTCCCCGTTCTCCCTGACCCTCCTCCTCCTCCTCCTCCTCCTCCTCCTGGTCCAGCGGAGGTGCCCCGGTCTACCCGCTCCTCCTTTTCCTCCCCCTCCCCCTCCCCCTCCCCCTCCCCCTCCTGCTCCTCCTCCTCCTCCAGCTGAAGGTCCCCAGTCTCCCCGACCCTCTGCCGGGCAAAGAGGATTGCTGGAAGCGTGGGGCCTCTAAGGAAGAGGCCGGAAGGTTGAAGCTCGAGGCACGTGCCGAGGCGAGCGGCGGGCGAGGTTTGTGGCAGGTCTTGACCCCGATGCTTTAGCGGAGGTGGCTGGTGAACCTCAATCTCACAGCCCGAGACGCTGGGCGAGAGGCCTCCTGGTATAGAGACGAGGTCCCTGGAATGCAGCGGGCAGGGCGGCGGTGGGATCCTCCACAGGTCAATCGTAAGAACGACAGCCCTAAGATGTCATGGTGATCCCGCCGTTAGCCGAGGCTATCGAGGCAGCTTAAAATTTAAAAATGCGATCCCGTACAATACGAAGGACAGATCTCTCTCTCTCACACACACACACACACACACAGAGCCCCTTCCTTCAAAATATATATTCGATTCATAACGACCTTAAAATTTAACTTAAAACCAAACGACCAAGGGAGACAGTGAGACAGGGCGCTCCGAACATCGAGGAGCGATCTAACGGCGGGGCAGAGATTGCAGAAGGCCTGCCCCGTGGATCTTTTCCCTCATCGCTCAGGCAGGTTTAGGCATTCGAGAAGCGTCCGAGAGAAGGTCCGCTTTGAGTTTCTCGGTCTGTCCGTGGTCGTTCCCCGAGTTCGAGGTCTTCGTGACGACGGCAAAGAGGGGAAACGGGACCGCCTTTTACGGAGGGGGGGGCGGGCGGGGATGTTCGGACCGAGTGCCTAGAACCTCCAGAGAAAGGACAACGAGGCGGGGGAGGGAGGGAGGGAGGGAGGGAGGGAGGGAGGGAGGAAACCCTCTCGAGAGCGGGAAGGGAAAGGGGAGGCGCCTCGGTTTCTTCCGACCCGCTCCGCTGGCCCTAACCTAACGACCGGGTGACCGACCCCTTACGCACGGTAGGTGTGTCTCCACAGCCAGCGACTCGAAGAAACCCCTCGGAAAGGCCACCCGGCGACGGCCGCCCCCGGAGCCGACGTGGGAAGGAGGCGGCGGAAAGACCCAAAGAGCCGTCGGCTGGCCTCGAGCGAGCGAGGGGACCCGCCGTGCCCGAGGGGAAGGGCGTCGGGAGAAAGGAGAGGCAGGGGGGCTCGGGTCTACCCATCGGAGGACATAGCCCGGAAGTCCCGAAGGGGGTGAATCCGCCGATCGAAGCCGGGAAGGAGTTCCAGGAGGGCGGCCTTTCTTCGTCCCAGACCCCGGTCTGTGCGCACGGACCTCCTCGGAACCCCTGAGGTTCGGGGACCCCCCTGCAGGTATTATAGGAGGCTGGCGGTCTGTTCCCGCTCCCGTGGAGCGGGGACTCTGGGGGTCCCTCGGTCCACACCTCCGGCCCTCCTCCCCCTCCATCGAACCCGCGGGGCCCCCGGTCTACCCGGAAAGGTCCGACCGACGGGGGACGAAGGGGGGGGCGGGGGGGTCCGCCGGCCTCGCCCCAAGGGGGCAGGCCCAGGGACTAAGATAGAAAGTCCCCAAACAGCCCAGCCTGCCAGTTTTTCGGGGGTCCCGATCAACCGGGGGAAAAGGGGCCCCCGTGCCCGGGAGACCCCGATCTACCAAAGCTGGGGGCAGAGGGCCCCGGTCTCCCAGGTGCTCTTTCTCAGGGGCCCGTTGTAGGGCTTCCAGGGGGGATCGGA